>OY856415.1:164671079-164673579 GCA_963693085.1 Alisma plantago-aquatica
ATGAGGATGATGATGATGAGGATGATGTTGATGATGATGATGATGATAAGGATTAGGAGGATTATAATGATGAGGAGGATGATGATGATGATGAGGACCTCATCATCATCATCATCATCATCATCATCATCATCATCATCGTCGTCATCACTGTCATCATCATCATCATCATGATCATCATCATTGTCATCATCGTCATCATCCTCATCATGATCATCCTCATCATCATCGTCATCATCATCATTATCATCATCATCATCATCATCATCATCATCATGTGATGATGTTGATGATGATGATGATGATGATGATGATGATGATGATGAAAATGATGATGATGAGAATGAGGATGAGGATGATGAGGATGATGATGATGAGGGTGATGATGATGATGAGGATGATGAGGATTATGATGATTAGTATCAGGATGATGAGGAGGATCATGATGAGGATGAGGATGAGGATGATGATGATGATGATGATGACGGCGATGACGACGATGATGATGATGATGATGAGAATGATGAAGATGATGAGGATGATGAAGATGATGAGGATGTTGAGCATGTTCATGATGAGGATGAGGATGTGGATGAGGATGATGATGATGATGATGATGATGATGGGTATGATGATGATTATGATGATGATGATGATGATGATGATGATGATGATGATGATGATGATGATGATGATGATGATGATGATGATGATGGTGATGATGATGATGATGATGATGATGATGATGATGATGATAAGGATGATGGGGATGATGATGATGAGGATGATGATGAGGATGATGACGATGATGATGACAATGATGATGATGATGATGATGATGATGATGATGATGATGATGATGATGATGATGATGATGATGATGATGATGATGATGATGATGATGATGATGATGATGAGGATGATGATGAGGATGATGATGACGGTGATGAGGATGAGGATGATGATGATGATGATTATGATGATGATGATGATGATGATGATGATGATGATGATGATGATGATGATGATGATGATGATGATGATGATGATGATGATGATGATGATGATGATGATGATGATGATGATGATGATGATGATGATGATGATCATGATGATGATGAGGATGATGAGGATGATGATGAGGATGATGATGACGGTGATGAGGATGAGGATGATGATGATGATGATTATGATTATGATGATGATGATGATGATGATGATGATGATGATGATGATGATGATGATGATGAGAATGAGGATGATGATGATGATGATTAAACTATGTTATGCATTTTTATGAAACAATTATTTCTCTATCATGAATATGAAATAACTCATGTTGTTGTCTATTGTTAGTACTTACATTTATATTTCTTTTTGTCAACATTATTTTACATTGTTGTAGGTATAATGGACTGGGCCTCTACCCCAATGTTACTATTCCCTATTGAAGAATAGTTGGACATCATTCTAGATGATCGTTCATAAGAACAAATCACTATACCTAAACATTGGCATTTATCTAAACGGAAGACTCTACACGATTGGTGAAGTGACCCTAAATTTTAGAACTTCAACATTTGTTATCGAGGTTAAGTACGATGTTGATGGAAATCTTGTATCCACATCCAGTTGGTGCGAGTGGGTTGGGAAGATGTAATTGGGCCATATGATAGGCTTTTTCTTCGTCTGGTTGGCCATAATACCATCAAATTTTCGATAACCAACATCAACAATGAGATGTCTGATCATCTGGTCTGATTTTAGTACTCGATATGGGATAACACATATTTGGACTCAATCGACATGGAGAGCACACCCAATTTCCCTTCTATTCCTATTGGTACCGATTTCCCTATCACCATCAGTTTAGATTCATATAGCAACAATGAGGTCCACGACACAACAACATCAAGAAGGTAGGTCCAAGCGACAAATTTACTTTCCTGTCTTATTTTGTGTTTCCATTTTTGTCTTAAAGTAATCAAACTTCATATCTATTTTTTGTTGTTAAACCATCAGGAGTAGACAACCACGACAATGAAAAGGCCCTCACAATTGCTGATGAAGGACCATGTTGTTGTTGTTTACTGTTGCACATGTTTAGGGTTACAACACTACTACATAAAATGCTTTTTACAATGGGAGATAGACAACAGTTCTGATGATTGTGTTGTAGTTAGCATACTTATCACAACAATCCCATTTTTGTGTTGTATATTGTATATTTTATACAACGCAAGTCATTTACAACATGCCAAACCTGTTGTAATATAGGATGATACTACAACAACTGCTAAAGTGTTGTAATAGGTTGTAGTACCACAACATATTCAAAACTGTTGTAAAAGATGTTATTTACACAACATATTTTGACCCGTTGTAATAGTCACATGTTGTAATAGACCATCATTACACAACGCAGACTCACCCGTTGTAGTATGTATTAATTATACAACAGGCCTTTACATGTTGTATTTGGTATATGTTGTAATAGACT